>CM038631.1:22653270-22698270 GCA_021554675.1 Leuciscus idus
AAAGATAGATAGATTAGTAAGAAATAAGTAAAGATAGATAAATTAGTTAGAAAGATAGATAGATTAGTAAGAAACAAGATAGATAAGTTAGTTAGAAAGATAGATAGATTAGTAAGAAACAAAGATAGATAAGTTAGTTAAAAAGATAGATAGATTAGTTAAATTGATTCGTTAGAAAGTATTAGTTAGAAAGAAAGATTAGTTAGAAAGAAAGATTAGTTAGAAAGAAGAAAGAAAGAAAGAAAGAAAGAAAGAAAGAAAGAAAGAAAGATTAGTTAGAAAGAAAGAAAAGGATTAGTTAGAAAGAAAGAAAGATTAGTTAGAAAGAAAGAAAGATTAGTTAGAAAGAAAGAAAGAAAGAAAGAAAGAAGAAAGAAAGAAAGAAAGAAAGAAAGAAAAGAAAGATTAGTTAGAAAGAAGAAAAAGAAAAAAGAAAGATTAGTTTGAAAGAAAGAAAAAGAAAAAAGAAAGATTAGTTAGAAAGAAAGAAGAAAGAAAGAAAGAAAGAAAGAAAGGAAAGAAAAAAGATTAATTAGTTAGAAAGAAAGAAAGAGAAAGAAAGAAAGAAAGAAAGAAAGAATGAAAGAAAGAAAGAAAGAAAGAAAGAACAAAGATTAATTAGTTAGAAAGAAAGAAAGAAAGAAAGAAAGAAAGAAAGAAAGAAAGAAAAGATTAGTTAGAAAGAAAGAAAGAAAGAAAGAAAGAAAGAAAAAAGATTAATTAGTTAGAACAAAGAAAGAGAAAGAAAGAAAGAAAGAAAGAAAGAAAGAAAGAAAGAAAGAAAGAACAAAGATTAATTAGTTAGAAAGAAAGAAAGAAAGAAAGAAAGAAAGAAAGAAAGAAAAAGAAAGAAAGAAAAGATTAGTTAGAAAGAAAGAAAGAAAGAAAGAAAGAAAGAAGATTAGTTAGAAAGAAAGAAAGAGAGAAAGAAAGAAGATTAGTTAGAAAGAAAGAAAGAAAGAAAGAAAGAAAGAAAGAAAGAAAAGAAAGAAAGAAAGAAGAAAGAAAAAAGATTAATTAGTTAGAAGAAAGAAAGAAGAAAGAAAAAGATTAATTAGTTAGAAAGAAAGAATAGTTAGAAAGAAAGAAAGAAAGAAAGTAAGTAAGAGAGAAAGATTTATTAGTTAGAAGAAAGAGAGATAGATTAGTTAGAAAGATAGATAGATTAGTTAGAAATAAAGAAAGATAGATTAGTTAGTTAGAAAGATAGATAGATTAGTTAGAAAGAAAGAAAGATAGATAAGTTAGTTAGAAAGATAGATATATAGTTAGAAAGGAAGAAAGATCGATAAGTTAGTTAGAAAGAAAGGAAAGAAAGAAAGATAGATTATTTAGTTAGTTAGAAAGATAGATAGATTAGTAAGAAATAAATAAAAATAGATAAATTAGTTAGAAAGATAGATAGATTAGTAAGAAACAAAGATAGATAAGTTAGTTAGAAAGATAGATAGATTAGTAAGAAAGAAAGATAGATAAGTTAGTTAAAAAGATAGATAGATTAGTTAAATTGATTCGTTAGAAAGTATTATTTAGAAAGAAAGATTAGTTAGAAAGAAAGAAAGAAAGAAAGAAAGAAAGAAAGAAAGATTAGTTAGAAAGAAAGAAAGAAGGATTAGTTAGAAAGAAAGAGATTAGTTAGAAAGAAAGATTAGTAAGAAAGAAAGAAAGAAAGAAAGAAAGAAAGAAAGAAAGAAAGAAAGAAAGAAAGAAAGAAAGAAAGAGGGAAAGACTGATTAGTTAGAAAGAAAGAGATAGATTAGTTTGAAAGATAGATAGATTAGTAAGAAATAAAGAAAGATAGATTACTTAGTTAGTTAGAAAGATAGACAGATTAGTTAGAAAGAAAGATAGATAAGTTAGTTAGAAAGATAGATAGATTAGTTAGAAAGAAAGAAAGAACGAAAGAAAGAAAGAGATTACTTAGTTAGAAAGATAGATATATTAGTTAGAAAGAAAGATAGATAAGTTAGTTAGAAAGATAGATAGATTAGTAAGAAAGATAGATAAGTTAGTTAAAAAGATAGATTAGTTAAGAAAGAAAGATACGTTAGTTAGAAAGATAGATAGATTAGTTAGAAAGATAGAAAGATTAGTTAAAAAGAAAGAAAGATGGATTAGTAAGAAAGAAAGATAGATAAGTTAGTTAGAAAGATAGATAGATTAGTAAGAAAGAAAAATAGATATGTTAGTTAGAAAGATAGATAGATTAGTAAGAAAGAAAGAAAAAAGATAGATAAGTTAGTTAGAAAGATATATAGATTAGTTAGAAAGAAATATAAGTTAGTTAGAAAGATAGATTAGTTAGAATGAAAGAAAGATAGATAGATAAGTTAGTTAGAAAGATAGAAAGATTAGTAAGAAAGAAAGAAAGAAAGAAAGAAAGAAAGAAAGAAAGATAGGTTAGTTAGAAAGATAGATTAGTTAGAAAGAAAGAAAGATAGATAAGTTAGTTAGAAAGATAGATAGATTAGTAAGAAAGAAAGAAAGAAAGATAGATCGATAAGTTAGTTAGAAAGATAGATAGATTAGTTAGAAAGAAAGACAGATTGATAAGTTAGATAGATAGATAGATAGATAGATAGATAGATAGATAGATAGATAGATAGATAGATAGAAAACGTTTGAAGATAGATAGATAGATAGATATGGTTTGAAGATAGATAGATAGATAGATGATAGATAGATAGATAGATAGATAGATAGATAGATAGATAGATAGATAGATAGATAGATATGGTTTGAAGATAGATAGATAGATAGATAGATAGATAGATAGATAGATAGATAGATAGATAGATAGATAGATAGATAGATAGATGGATAAGGTTTGAAGATAGATAGATAGATAGATAGATAGATAGATAGATAGATAGATAGATAGATAGATAGATAGATGGATAAGGTTTGAAGATAGATAGATAGATAGATAGATAGATAGATGGATAGATAAGGTTTGAAGATAGATAGATAGATAGATAGATAGATAGATAGATAGATAGATAGATAGATAGATAGATAGATAGATAGATATAGAATGGTAGTTTAATTGAGTCTAGGGCTTCAGAGAATTTAGATTTGAGATTTTGGCTTGTACACTAATGGGCTACCGTAGTCTTGGCTCAATTTGAGCAGTCTGCAATGAAAGTCTATGGGATTTTTATGATTTTGAATATTAATTTTTAAGAAAACCGTAAGTCAAACCAGTCTGAAAAGATATAGCACACCAAGTCAGAACAGTATGAAGGTCTGACCCGAGTTTGGAGTATGTAGCTTGAACGGTCTATGAGGAGTTAGTGTCCCAAAATTTGCGGTCAGAAAAAGAAGTAAGAAGAAGAATAATAATAAGTTTAAATAGGATTTCAGTAAGTTGGCTTTCTCAAGCCAACTTAACTAGAATGTACATTTCCTGAAGAAAATGTGAAGTGGTGCTTGCAGTGGCAAAACTCACCACTCGGTTGCTAGGGTGTTGTACATGATTGCATACGAGCCAACAACCATGTCTGTACGATGTTGTGGAGCTGAAATATGGCTTCTATATGTTTCAATATGGTTTCTAGGTGGCTCTAAACGGTTGCTATGGTGTGAATACACAGTAACCATGGTGATATTTTACAGACTGTTTCCCAAACGAAACAAAAGAGCCAAACCCCATCTCTATACGATGTTCTGATGAAAAGACATGGGTCTTGATAAAAGGTTGCTAGGGTACTCTGTTTGGTTGCTAGGGAGTGGTTTGGCAGCTGCCAATCATGAAACTCCAAAGGCTGCTTGTCAGTATGAATGATATAAACCAACTCCCATGCCTCTGTGACATTCAGAATGGAAGATATTCCTCTTTGGACTTTGGTTGCTAGGGTACTCTGTTTGGTTGCTATGGAGTTGCTTGGCAGCTGCCAATGATGAAACTGCAAAGGCTTCTTGTCACTATGAATGATATAAACCAACTCCCATGCCTCGGTGACATTCAGAATGGAAGATATCCCTCTTTGGATTTTGGTTGCTAGGGTACTCTGTTTGGTTGCTATGGAGTTGCTTGGCAGCTGCCAATGATGAAACTGCAAAGTCTTCTTGTCAGTATGAATGATACAAACCAACTCCCATGCCTCTGTGACATTCAGAATGGAAGATATCCCTCTTTGGATTTTGGTTGCTAGGGTACTCTGTTTTGTTGCTAGGGAGTGGCTTGGCAGCTGCCAATCATGAAACTCCAAAGGCTGCTTGTCAGTATGAATGATATAAACCAACTCCCATGCCTCTGTGACATTCAGAATGGAAGAAATGCCTCTTTGGATTTTGGTTGCTAGGGTACTCTGTTTGGTTGCTATGGAGTTGCTAGGCAGCTGCCAATGATGAAACTCCAAAGGCTTCTTGTCACTATGAATGATATAAACCAACTCCCATGCCTCTGTGACATTCAGAATGGAAGATATCCCTCTTTGGATTTTGGTTGCTAGGGTACTCTGTTTGGTTGCTAGGGAGTGGCGTGGCAGCTGCCAATCATGAAATTCCAAAGGCTGCTTGTCAGTATGAATTATATAAACCAACTCCCATGCCTCTGTGACATTCAGAATGGAAGATATCCCTCTTTGGATTTTGGTTGCTAGGGTACTCTGTTTGGTTGCTATGGAGTTGCTTGACAACTGCCAATGATGAAACTGCAAAGGCTTCTTGTCACTATGAATGATATAAACCAACTCCCATGCCTCTGTGACATTCAGAATGGAAGATATCCCTCTTTGGATTTTGGTTGCTAGGGTACTCTGTTTGGTTGCTAGGGAGTGGCTTGGCAGCTGCCAAACATGAAACTCCAAAGGCTGCTTGTCAGTATGAATGATATAAACCAACTCCCATGCCTCTGTGACATACAGAATGGAAGATATCCCTCTTTGGATTTTGGTTGCTAGGGTACTCTATTTGGTTGCTAGGGAGTGGCTTGGCAGCTGCCAGTCATGAAACTCCAAAGGCTGCTTGTCAGTATGAATGATATAAACCAACTCCCATGCCTCTGTGACATTCAGAATGGAAGATATCCCTCTTTGGATTTTGGTTGCTAAGGTGCTCGACAATGGTTGCTAGGGATGGGCTAGGAAGTGTTGAGGTGATTCATGATTGGCTGTTTGCTGCCCCGAGTCAAATGAGACCACCCTCATGTTTCTATGACAATTCAGTCGGGAGATATCCCTTTGATCTCTTTCAATGGAAGTCTATGGAACTTGTTGCTAAGGTGCTCTAAATGGTTGCTAGGGCGTGGCTTGATAGCTTCACAATGATCCTGAGAGACTGATTGGTCGTCTGAGTAAAATGAGCCCGCCCCCTTGTCTCTATGACACTGTGATCCAGAGCTATATTCAATACAAAAACCTTATGTAATTTACCATAGTAGGAAAAACAAATGCTATGGTGTAGGACGGCCCATTTCATGGGCCGTCCTACACCATAGTAAGTCAATGGGAAACTTTGGGCAGCTCCTGCCCCCCAGGGGTGCAACTTTTACCCCATTGTGAGGTATGTTCTTACAGAGCCTGTCAGCCTCTTCAAATGTGGCAAATCACACGTTTCTGCGAAATCCTCGCTCAGAGCTACGAGTCATCAAAGTTCGTCGCAATGTTAAGTCTATGGGATTTTTCGACCGCTTTTTCGCCCCTGGGGCGATCACCGTACCCCCGATCGCTTATAAAAGTCATAGCACACCTCTCCTCAATACGCTGGTCGATTTGACACCTCATTCATGGGTCTGTGACAAAGGGTGCGGGACGAGTTACGCGCCAAACTTTTTGTGGAAAAATAAGAAGAAGAATAATAACTAGAATGTACATTTCCTGAAGAAAATGTGAAGTGGTGCTTGCAGTGGCAAAACTCGCCACTTGGTTGCTAAGGGTGTTGTACATGATTGCATACGAGCCATCAACCATGTCTGTACGATGTTGTGGAGCTATAATATGGCTTCTATATGTTGCAATATGGTTGCTAGGTAGCTTTAAACGGTTGCTAAGGAGTGGTTACACAGTTACCATGATGATATTTACAGACTGGTTTCCCAACCGAAACAAACAAGCACACCCCCATGTCTATACGATGTTCTGGTGCTGAGATATAGCTCATTCATGTGTTTGTACGGTTGCTAGGGTACGCCAAATGGTTGCTAAGGTTTGTTTATACAGTTTATGGGGTAATATTTAAAGAGTATTTGCAGGTCTGGGTCAAAAAATGCCCAACTCTGTGTTTTTACAATGTTTTGATGCTGAGATATGGCTTGTAAATGTTGTTCAATGGTTGCTAGGGGCCTGTAACTGGTTGCTAGGGCGTGGCTATGAAGTTGTTATGTCACTACTTATTGGCTGCTTGATAGGATGAATCAAAAGAGCCCAACCCCAAGGCTCTATGACCTTCTGAGCCAAAGATATGATTTTGCTAATTTCGTGCCTATGTTAAGTCTATGGGACATTTTTCGGCTAATTTTTCGCCCGCCAGACGAACATCTTACACCCGATCGCTTATAAAAGTCATAGCACACCTCTCCTCAATAAACCGGTCGATTTGATACCTCATTCAGTGGTCTGTGACAAACGGTGTGGGGCGAGTTACGCGCCGAAGTTTTGTCTAGGTGAATAGTAATCACAACACTAGAATGTACATTTCCTGAAGAAAATGTGAAGTGGTGCTTGCAGTGGCAAAACTCGCCACTCGGTTGCTAGGGTGTTGTACATGATTGCATACGAGCCAACAACCATGCCTGTACGATGTTGTGGAGCTGAAATATGGCTTCTATATGTTGCAATATGGTTGCTAGGTGGCTCTAAATGGTTGCTAGGGTGTGAATACACAGTTACCATGGTGATATTTACAGACTGGTTTCCCAACCGAAACAAACAAGCACACCCCCATGTCTATACGATGTTCTGGTGCTGAGATATAGCTCATTCATGTGTTTGTACGGTTGCTAGGGTACTCCAAATGGTTGCTAAGGTTTGTTTATACAGTTTATGGGGTAATATTTAAAGAGTATTTGCAAGTCTGGGTCAAAAAATGCCCATCTCTGTGTTTGTACAATGTTTTGTTGCTGAGATATGGCTTGTAAATGTTGTTCAATGGTTGCTAGGGGCCTGTAACTGGTTGCTAGGGCGTGGCTATGAAGTTGTTATGTCACTACTTATTGGCTGCTTGATAGGACGAATCAAAAGAGCCCAACCCCAAGGCTCTATGACCTTCTGAGCCAAAGATATGATTTTGCAAATTTTGTGGCTATGTTAAGTCTATGGGACATTTTTCGGCAAATTTTTTGCCCGCCAGACGAACATCGTACACCCGATCGCTTATAAAAGTCATAGCACACCTCTTCTCAACAAACCGGTCGATTTGACACCTCATTCAGGGGTCTGTGACAAACGGTGTGGGGCGAGTTATGCGCCGAAGTTTTGTCTAGGTGAATAGTAATCACAACACTAGAATGTACATTTCCTGAAGAAAATGTGAAGTGGTGCTTGCAGTGGCAAAACTCGCCACTTGGTTGCTAAGGGTGTTGTACATGATTGCATACGAGCCATCAACCATGTCTGTACGATGTTGTGGAGCTATAATATGGCTTCTATATGTTGCAATATGGTTGCTAGGTAGCTTTAAACGGTTGCTAAGGAGTGGTTACACAGTTACCATGATGATATTTACAGACTGGTTTCCCAACCGAAACAAACAAGCACACCCCCATGTCTATACGATGTTCTGGTGCTGAGATATAGCTCATTCATGTGTTTGTACGGTTGCTAGGGTACGCCAAATGGTTGCTAAGGTTTGTTTATACAGTTTATGGGGTAATATTTAAAGAGTATTTGCAGGTCTGGGTCAAAAAATGCCCAACTCTGTGTTTTTACAATGTTTTGATGCTGAGATATGGCTTGTAAATGTTGTTCAATGGTTGCTAGGGGCCTGTAACTGGTTGCTAGGGCGTGGCTATGAAGTTGTTATGTCACTACTTATTGGCTGCTTGATAGGATGAATCAAAAGAGCCCAACCCCAAGGCTCTATGACCTTCTGAGCCAAAGATATGATTTTGCTAATTTCGTGCCTATGTTAAGTCTATGGGACATTTTTCGGCTAATTTTTCGCCCGCCAGACGAACATCTTACACCCGATCGCTTATAAAAGTCATAGCACACCTCTCCTCAATAAACCGGTCGATTTGATACCTCATTCAGTGGTCTGTGACAAACGGTGTGGGGCGAGTTACGCGCCGAAGTTTTGTCTAGGTGAATAGTAATCACAACACTAGAATGTACATTTCCTGAAGAAAATGTGAAGTGGTGCTTGCAGTGGCAAAACTCGCCACTGGGCAGATGCTAACACAATTGTTGTGATATCCAATTGATGTGATGTTGTGATACCATGATATACCACGTTTTAGCATTATTTACCACGATTTACCATGTTTCTAAGATGATTTACTACGATTTACCACATTCCAGCATGATTTACTATGATTAACATGTTGTTAAAATGATGCTAGCATGCTTTTAACAAGATGTTAACATGATTAGCATTTTGGTAGCATTATGCTAGCTTGATTAACATGTTGTTAGCATGATGCTAGCTTGAATAAGCATATTGCTAGCATGATGCTAGCTTAATTAGCATTATGTTAGCATGATGCTAGCTTGATTAGCATGTTGGTAGCTTGATGCTAGCATGATTAGCATGTTGCTAGCATGTTTTTAGCTAGATGCTAACATGATTAGCATGTTGTTAGCATTATGCTAGCTTGATTAGCATGTTGCTAGCATGATGCTAGCTTGATTAACATGTTGTTAGCATGATGCTAGCTTGAATAAGCATTATGCTAGCATGATGTTAGCATTATGCTAGCTTAATTAGCATGTTGCTAGCATTATGCTAGCTTGATTAACATGTTGTTAGCATGATGCTAGCTTGATTAACATGTTGTTAGCATGATGCTAGCTTGAATAAGCATATTGCTAGCATGATGCTAGCTTAATTAGCATTATGTTAGCATGATGCTAGCTTGATTAGCATGTTGGTAGCTTGATGCTAGCATGATTAGCATGTTGCTAGCATGTTTTTAGCTAGATGCTAACATGATTAGCATGTTGTTAGCATTATGCTAGCTTGATTAGCATGTTGCTAGCATGATGTTAGCTTGATTAACATGTTGTTAGCATGATGCTAGCTTGAATAAGCATTATGCTAGCATGATGTTAGCATTATGCTAGCTTAATTAGCATGTTGCTAGCATTATGCTAGCTTGATTAACATGTTGTTAGCATGATGCTAGCTTGATTAACATGTTGTTAGCATGATGCTAGCTTGAATAAGCATTTTGCTAGCATGATGCTAGCTTAATTAGCATTATGTTAGCATGATTCTAGCTTGATTAGCATGTTGGTAGCTTGATGCTAGCATGATTAGCATGTTGCTAGCATGTTTTTAGCTAGATGCTAACATGATTAGCATGTTGTTAGCATTATATTAGCTTGATTAGCATGTTGCTAGCATGATGCTAGCTTGAATAGCATTTTGCTAGCATGATGCTAGCTTAATTAGCATATTGGTTGCATGATGCTAGCATGATTAGCATGTTGCTAGCATTATGCTAGCTTGATTAGCATGATGTTAGCATGATGCTAGCTTGATTAGCATGTTGGTAGCTTGATGCTAACATGATTAGCAATTTTGCTAGCATATTTTTAGCTAGATGCTAACATGATTAGCATGTTGCTAGCATTATGCTAGCTTGATTAGCATGTTGCTAGCATGATGCTAGCTTGATTAGCATGTTGCTAGCATTATGCTAGCTTGATTAGTATGTTAGCATTATGTTAGCTTGATTAGCATGTTGTTAGCATGATGCTAGCTTGATTAGCATGTTGGTAGCATAATGCTAACATTATTAGCATGTTGCTAGCTTGATTAGCATGATGTTAGCATGATGCTAGCATGATTAGTATGTTGCTAGCATGTTTTTAGCAAAATGCTGTTGCCAGGTGGTTGCTAGGGTTTTCTGGGTGGTTGCTATGGTGTTGCTAGGCAGTTGCTAAGGTGTTCTGGGTGGTTGCTAGGCAGTTGCTAGGGTATTCTTGGTGGTTGCTAGCCAGTTGCTAGGGTATTCTTGGTGGTTGCTAGGGCATTGCTAGGTGGTTGCTATGGTGTTGCTAGGCAGTTGCTAGGGTGTTCTGGGTGGTTGCTAGGCGTTCTGGGTGGTTACTAGGCAGTTGCTAGGTGTTCTGGGTGGTTGCTAGGCAGTTGCTAGGGTGTTCTGGGTGGTTGCTAGAGTTTTTTGGTGGTTACTAGAGCATTTCTAGACGTTGCTAGGGTGTTCAGGGTGGTTGCTAAGGTATTTTTGGTAGTTGCTATGGTGTTACTAGGTGGTTGGTAGTTGTCAAATATGGTTACTATGGAGTTTTTATAGAGTTCTTAAAATCTTTAATAACGAGTTCCTTCAGTACGGCACTCGGCCTGCGGCCTCGTGCCTATGGCCGAATAGGCACAAGCATGGAGCAATATCGCAAGGCTACGAGTGTGATATTGCTTTAAAAAATGTAAAAAAAATGTTTTTATATTATTTATTGGTTTAGGGTGGTTGCTAGGGAGCTCAGAGTGGTTGCTAGGGTGCTGTAACTGGTTGCTAGGGTGTGGCTATGAAGATTTTAGGCCATTACTTATTGGCTGCTTGATAATATAAATCCTCTGAGGGAGAGAGAGAGGGAGAGAAATGCAGGGGTGTCAGGCCCTTTGGAGTGGTGTGTGTGAAAACGGCAGTTGGGATTCAAATGTTTTTAGAACTCCCCATGTTAAGTCAATGGGACTTTTTTGGCCGCTTTTTCGTTCGCTGTGCGAACATCGTACACCCGATCGCTTAGAAAAGTCATAGCACACCTCTCCTCAATGAGCCGCTCGATTTGACACCTCACTCAGGGGTCTGTGACAAACGGTGCGGGGCAAGTTACGCGCCAAACTTTTGGCAGAATAATAATAATAAGAATAATAAGTATGAGTGACAATAACACTAGTGGTGCTTTGAAAAAGCACCACTAATAACTAGAATGTACATTTCCTGAAGAAAATGTGAAGTGGTGCTTGCAGTGGCAAAATTCGCCACTCGGATGCTAGGGTGTTGTACATGATTGCATACGAGCCAACAACCATGTCTGTACGATGTTGTGGAGCTGAAATATGGCTTCTATATGTTGCCATATGGTTGCTAGGTAGCTTTAAACGGTTGCTAAGGTGTGGTTACACAGTTACCATGATGATATTTACAGACTGGTTTCCCAACCAAAACAACCAAACACACCCCCATTTCTATACGATGTTCTGGTGCTGAGATATAGCTCATTCATGTGTTTGTACGGTTGCTAGGGTACTCCAAATCGTTGCTAAGGTTTGTTTATACAGTTTATGGGGTAATATTTAAAGAGTATTTGCAGGTCTGGGTAAAAAAATGCCCAACTCTGTGTTTTACAATTTATTGTTTCTGAGATATGGCTTGTAAATGTTGTTCAATGGTTGCTAGGGGCCTGTAACTGGCTGCTAGGGCATGGCTATGACGTTTTTATGTCACTACTTATTGGCTGCTTGATAGGACGAATCAAAAGAGCCCAACCCCAAGGCTCTATGACCTTCTGAGCCAAAGATATGATTTAGCAAATTTTGTGCCTATGTTAAGTCTATGTGACATTTTTCGGCTAATTTTTCGCCCGCCAGACGAACATCTTCCATCCGATCGCTTATAAAAGTCATAGCACACCTCTCCTCAATAAACCGGTCGATTTGACACCTCATTCAGGGGTCTGTGACAAACGGTGTGGGGTGAGTTACGCGCCGAAGTTTTGTCTAGGTGAATAGTAATCACAACACTAGAATGTACATTTCCTGAAGAAAATGTGAAGTGGTGCTTGCAGTGGCAAAACTCGCCACTCGGTTGCTAAGGGTGTTGTACATGATTGCATACGAGCCAACAACCATGTCTGTACGATGTTGTGGAGCTGAAATATGGCTTCTATATGTTGCAATATGGTTGCTAGGTAGCTTTAAACGGTTGCTAAGGTGTGGTTACACAGTTAACATGATGATATTTACAGACTGGTTTCCCAACCAAAACAAACAAACACACCCCCATTTCTATAGCTCATTCATGTGTTTGTACGGTTGCTAGGGTACTCCAAAAGGTTGCTAAGGTTTGTTTATACAGTTTATGGGGTAATATTTAAAGAGTATTTGCAGGTCTGGGTCAAAAAATGCCCAACTCTGTTTTTACAATGTTTTGTTGTTGAGATATGGCTTGTAAAGGTTGTTCAATGGTTGCTAGGGGCCTGTAACTGGTTGCAAGGGCGTGGCTATGAAGTTGTTATGTCACTACTTTTTGGCTGCAGGATAGGACGAATCAAAAGAGGCCAACCCCAAGGCTCTATGACCTTCTGAGCCAAAGATATGATTTTGCAAATTGTGCGCCTATGTTAAGTCTATGGGACATTTTTCGGCTAATTTTTCGCCCGCCAGACGAACATCTTACACCCGATCACTTATAAAAGTCATAGCACACCTCTCCTCAATAAACCGGTCGATTTGACACCTCATTCAGGGGTCTGTGACAAACGGTGTGGGGCGAGTTACGTGCCGAAGTTTTGTCTAGGTGAATAGTAATCACAACACTAGAATGTACATTTCCTGAAGAAAATGTGAAGTGGTGCTTGCAGTGGCAAAACTCGCCACTGGGCAGATGCTAACACAATTAACATGTTGTGATACCATGATATACCACGTTTTAGCATTATTTACCACGATTTACCATGTTTCTAAGATGATTTACTACGATTTACCACATTCCAGCATGATTTACTATGATTAACATGTTGTTAAAATGATGCTAGCATGATTAGCATGTTGTTAAAATGATTAGCATGTTGGTAGCATGATGCTAGCATGATTAGCATGTTGCTAGCATGCTTTTAACAAGATGTTAGCATGATTAGCATTTTGTTAGCATGTTTTTAGCCAGATGCTAACATGATTAGCATGTTGCTAGCATTATGCTAGCTTGAATAGCATTTTGCTAGCATGATGCTAGCTTGATTAGCATGTTGCTAGCATGATGCTAGCTTGATTAACATGTTGCTAGCATGATGCTAGCTTGATTAGCATTATGTTAGCATGATGCTAGCTTGATTAGCATGTTGCTAGAGCATGTTTTTAGCT
Organism: Leuciscus idus; assembly: GCA_021554675.1. Taxonomy (NCBI): domain Eukaryota; kingdom Metazoa; phylum Chordata; class Actinopteri; order Cypriniformes; family Leuciscidae; genus Leuciscus; species Leuciscus idus. The sequence continues at coordinate 22,666,474 of CM038631.1, forward strand.
AGACGCTAACATGATTAGCATGTTGCTAGCATAATGCTAGCTTGATTAGCATGTTGCTAGCATGATGCTAGCTTGATTAGCATGTTGCTAACATGATGCTAGCTTGATTAGCATTATGTTAGCATGATGCTAGCTTGATTCGCATGTTGGTAGCTTGATGCTAGCATGATTAGCATGTTGCTAGCATGTTTTTAGCTAGACGCTAACATGATTAGCATGTTGCTAGCATAATGCTAGCTTGATTAGCATGTTTGCTAGCTTGATTAGCATTATGTTAGCATGATGCTAGCTTGATTAGCATGTTGGTAGCTTGATGCTAGCATGATTAGCATGTTGCTAGCATGTTTTTAGCTAGACGCTAACATGATTAGCATGTTTCTAGCATAATGCTAGGTTGATTAGCATGTTGCTAGCATGATGCTAGCTTGATTAGCATGTTGTTAGCATTATGCTAGCTTGATTAGCATGTTGATAGCATGATGCTAGCTTGATTAGCATGTTGGTAACATAATGCTAGCATTATTAGCATGTTGCTAGCTTGATTAGCATAATGCTAGCATGATGCTAGCTTGATTAACATGTTGCTAGCATGATGCTAACATGATTAGTATGTTGCTAGCATGTTTTTAGCAAGATGCTGTTGCCAGGTGGTTGCTAGGGTTTTCTGGGTGGTTGCTATGGTGTTGCTAGGCAGTTGCTAAGGTGTTCTGGGTGGTTGCTAGGCAGTTGCTAGGGTATTCTTGGTAGTTGCTAGGCAGTTGCTAGGGCGTTGCTAGGTGGTTGCTAGGGTGTTCTGGGTGGATGCTAGGGCATTGCTAGGCAGTTGCTAGGGCGTTGCTAGGCAGTTGCTATGGTATTCTGGGTGGATGCTAGGGCATTGCTAGGCAGTTGCTAGGTGTTCTGGGTGGTTGCTAGGCAGTTGCTAGGGTGTTTTGGGTGGTTGCTAGAGTTCTTTGGTGGTTACTAGAGCATTTCTAGACGTTGCTAGGGTGTTCAGGGTGGTTGCTAAGGTATTTTTGGTAGTTGCTATGGTGTTACTAGGTGGTTGGTAGTTGTCAAATATGGTTACTATGGAGTTTTTATAGAGTTCTTAAAATCTTTAATAACGAGTTCCTTCAGTACGGCACTCGGCCTGCGGCCTCGTGCCTATGGCCGAATAGGCACAAGCATGGAGCAATATCGCAAGGCTACGAGTGTGATATTGCTTTAAAAAATGTAAAAAAAATGTTTTTATATTATTTATTGGTTTAGGGTGGTTGCTAGGGAGCTCAGAGTGGTTGCTAGGGTGCTGTAACTGGTTGCTAGGGTGTGGCTATGAAGATTTTAGGCCATTACTTATTGGCTGCTTGATAATATAAATCCTCTGAGGGAGAGAGAGAGGGAGAGAAACGCAGGGGTGTCAGGCCCTTTGGAGTGGTGTGTGTGAAAACGGCAGTTGGGATTCAAATGTTTTTAGAATGCCCAATGTTAAGTCAATGGGACTTTTTTGGCCGCTTTTTCGTCCGCTGTGCGAACATCGTACACCCGATCGCTTAGAAAAGTCATAGCACACCTCTCCTCAATGAGCCGGTCGATTTGACACCTCACTCAGGGGTCTGTGACAAACGGTGCGGGGCAAGTTACGCGCCAAACTTGTGGCGGAATAATAATAAGAAGAAGAAGAAGAAGAATAAGTATGAGTGACAATAACACTAGTGTTGCTTTGAAAAAGCACCACTAATAATAAGTATGAGCGACAATAACAATAGTGTTGCTTTGAAAAGCACCACTAACTAGAATGTACATTTCCTGAAGAAAATGTGAAGTGGTGCTTGCAGTGGCAAAATTCGCCACTGGGCAGATGCTAACACAATTAACATTTACATTTACATTTACATTTAGTCATTTAGCAGACGCTTTTGTCCAAAGCGACTTACAAATTGGGACTAAATTAAGCAAGTCATCGTGAAGAGGCAAAAAACAATGCAAGAAGTGCTCAAAATACAAAGTTCAGGCATTATTCAGAGTAGCATAAGCCCGATAAGCGAGAATTTACAGGAATATATACATTTACAGGAATATATACTTTTTTTTTTTTTAACATGTTGTGATACCATGATATACCACGTTTTAGCATCATTTACCACGATTTACCATGTTTCTAAGATGATTTACTACGATTTACCACATTCCAGCCTGATTTACTATGATTAACATGTTGTTAGAATGATGGTACCATGATTAGCATGTTTCTAGCATGCTTTTAACAAGATGCTAGCATGATTAGCATTTTGCTAGCATGTTTTTAGCTAGATGCTAACATGATTAGCATGTTGCTAGCATTATGTTAGCTTGATTAGCATGTTGTTAGCATGATGCTAGCATGATTAACATTTTGCTAGCATGATGCTAGCTTAATTAGCATATTGGTAGCATGATGCTAGCATGATTAGCATATTGTTAGCATGATGCTAGCTTGATTAGCATGTTGGTAGCTTGATGCTAGCATGATTAGCATGTTACTAGCATGTTTTTAGCTAGATGCTAACATGATTAGCCTGTTGCTAGCATTATGGTAGCTTGATTAGCATGTTGCTAGCATGATGTTAGCTTGATTAGCATGTTGCTAGCATTATGCTAGCTTGATTAGTATGTTGCTAGCATTATGCTAGCTTGATTAGCATGTTGCTAGCATGATGCTAGCTTGATTATCATGTTGGTAGCATAATGCTAGCATTATTAACATGTTGTTAGCTTGATTAGCATGTTGCTAACATGATGCTAGCCTGATTAGCATGATGCTAGCATGATGTTTTTAGCAAGATGCTGTTGCCAGGTGGTTGCTAGGGTGTTCTGGGTGGTTGCTAGGCGGTTGCTAAGGTATTATTGGTGGTTGCTAGGGCTTTGCTAGGTGGTTGCTAGGGTGTTCTGGGTGGTTGCTATGGTGTTGCTAGGCAGTTGCTAGGGTGTTCTGGGTGGTTGTTAGGCCTTTTTATAGAGTTCTTAAAATCTTTAATAACGGGACCGTATAGACACAAGCATGGAGCGATATCGCAAGGCTACGAGTGTGATATTGCTTTTAAAAATAAATAAATAAATAAATAAATAAAAAAAATGTTTTATTGGTTTAGGGTGGTTGCTAGGGAGCTCTTAGTGGTTGCTAGGGTGCTTTAACTGGTTGCTAGGGTGTGGCTATGAAGATTTTAGGCCATTACTTATTGGTTGCTTGATAATATAAATCCTCTGAGGGAGAGAGAGAGGGAGAGACGCAGGGGTGTTAGGCCCTTTTGGAGTCTGTGTGTGTGAAAACATCGGTTTGGATTTGAATATTTTTAGAATGCCCAATGTTAAGTCAATGGGACTTTTTTGGCCGCTTTTTCGTCCGCTGTGCGAACATCGTACACCCGATCGCTTAGAAAAGTCATAGCACACCTCTCCTCAATGAGCCGGTCGATTTAACACCTCACTCAGGGGTCTGTGACAAACAGTGCGGGGCAAGTTACGCGCCAAACTTTTGTGTGGAAGAATAATAATAAGAAGAATAATAAGTATGAGCGACAATAACAATAGTGTTGCTTTGAAAAGCACCACTAATAAGTATGGAGGATAACAATAGTGATGCCTTGCTTTCAGCAAGCACCACTAATAATAAGTATGGAGGATAACAATAGTGATGCCTTGCTTTCAGCAAGCACCACTAATAATAACTAGATGCGAAAGTTCGTCGAGACAAACTTTAAGTTGGCTTGAGAAAGTCTGGAACAGAAAGTTTGAAGAAGTTTAAAGTAGTCTGAAGTTTAAATTAGTTTAAAGTTTAAATTCATTTGAAGTTTAAATTAGTTTAAAGTTTAATTTAGTTTGAAGTTTAAATTAGTTTAAAGTAGTTTGAAGTTTAAATTAGTTTGAAGTTTAAAGTAGTTTAAAGTTAAAAAAGTTGCTAGGGTGTTTCTAGTGGGTTGCTAAAGTGTCCTGGGTGATTGCTAGGTGCTTGCTAGGGTATTCTGGGTGGTTGCTAGGGTGTTCTGGTTGGTTGCTATGGTGTTGCTAGGCGGTTGTTAATAACCCAGGTTATTCTGGGTGGTTGCTAGGCGGTTACTAGGGTGTTCTGGGTGGTTGCTAGGGTATTTTGGGTGGTTACTAGGGTGTTCTGGGTGGTTGCTAGGCGGTTGCTAGGGTGTTATGGGTGGTTGCTAGGCGGTTTCTAGGGTATTTTGGTGGTTACTAGAGTGTTCTGGGTGGTTGCTAAGGTGTTGCTAGGGTATTTTGGGCAGTTGCTAGAGTGTTCTGGGAGGTTGCTAGGTGGTTGCTAGGCTGTTCTGGGTGGTTGCTAGGGTCTTTTGGGTGGTTGCTAGGTGGTTGCTAGGGTATTTTGGATGGTTGCTAGGGTGTTCTGGGTGGTTGCTAGGGTGTTCTGGGTGGTTGTTAGGCAGTTGCTATGGTGTTCTGAGTGGTTGCTATGGTGTTGCTAGGGTGTCCTAAGGCATTTTGGGTGGTTGCTAGTGTGTTCTGAGTGGTTGCTATGGTGTTGCTAGGGTGTTCTAAGTTATTTTGGGTGGTTGCTATGGTGTTTTGGGTGGTTGTTAGACAGTTGCTAGGGTGTTCTGAGTGGTTGCTATGGTGTTGCTAGGGTGTCCTAAGGTATTTTGGGTGGTTGCTATGGTGTTGCTAGGGTGTTCTAAGTTATTTTGGGTGGTTGCTAGGGTGTTCTGGGTGGTTGTTGGGCAGTTGCAAGGGTGTTCTGAGTGGTTTCTATGGTGTTGCTAGGGTGTTCTAAGGTATTTTGGGTGGTTGCTAGGGTGTTCTGGGTGGTTGTTAGGCAGTTGATAGGAAGTTCTGAGTGGTTGCTATGGTGTTGCTAGGGTGTCCTAAGGTATTTTGGGTGGTTGCTAGAGTGTTCTGGGTGGTTGTTAGGCAGTTGCTAGGGTGTTCTGAGTGGTTGCTATGGTCTTGCTAGGGTGTTCTAAGGTATTTTGCGTGGTTGCTAGGGTTTTCTGGGTGGTTGTTAGGCAGTTGCTATGGTGTTGCTAGGGTGCCCTAAGGTATTTTGGGTGGTTGCTTGGGTGTTCTGAGTGGTTGCTATGGTGTTACTAGGTTTTTTTTAAGTATTTTGGGTGGTTGCTAGGGTGTTCTGAGTGGTTGCTATGGTGTTGCTATGATGTTCTAAGGTATTTTGGGTGGTTGCTAGGGTTTTCTGGGTGGTTGCTATGGTGTTGCCAGGGTGTTCTAAGGTAGTTTGGGTGGTTGCTAGGGTGTTCTGGGTGGTTGTTAGGCAGTTGCTAGGGTGTTCTGAGTGGTTGCTATGGTGTTGCTAGGGTGTTCTAAGTTATTTTGGGTGGTTGCTAGGGTGTTCAGAGTGGTTGCTATGGCGTTGCTAGGGTGTTCTGGGTGGTTGCTAGGGTATTCTGGGTGGTTGCTAGGGTGTTGCTAGGGTGTTCTAAGGTATTTTGGATGGTTGCCAGGGTGTTCTGGGTGGTTGTTAGGCAGTTGCTAAGGTGTTTTGAGTGGTTGCTATGGTGTTGCTAGGGTGTCCTAAGGTATTTTGGGTGGTTGCTAGGGTGTGCTAGGTGGTTGTTAGGCAGTTGCTAGGGTGTTTTGAGTGGTTGCTAAGGTCTTTTGGGCGGTTGCTAGGGTATTTTGGGTGGTTGCTAGGGTGTTCTGGGTGGTTTCTAGGTGGTTGCTAGGGTGTTCTGAGTGGTTGCTATGGTGTTGCTAGGGTGTTCTAAGGTATTTTGGGTGGTTGCTAGGGTGTTCTGGGTGGTTGTTAGGCAGTTGCTAGGGTGTTTTGAGTGGTTGCTATGGTGTTGCTAGGGTGTCCTAAGGTATTTTGGGTGGTTGCTAGGGTGTTCTGGGTGGTTGTTAGGCAGTTGCTAGGGTGTTTTGAGTGGTTGCTATGGTGTTACTAGGGTTTTCTAAGGTATTATGGGTGGTTGCTAGGGTGTTCTGAGTGGTTGCTATGGTGTTACTAGGGTTTTCTAAGGTATTTTGGGTGGTTGCTAGGGTGTTCTGAGTGGTTGTTATGGTGTTGCTATGGTGTTCTAAGGTATTTTGGGTGGTTGCTAGGGTGTTCTGGGTGGTTGCTATGGTGTTTCTAGGGTGTTCTAAGGTATTTTGGGTGGTTGCTAGGGTGTTCTGGGTGGTTGTTAGGCAGTTTCTAGGGTGTTCTGAGTGGTTGCTAGGGTGTTCTAAGGTTTTTTGGGTGGTTGCTAGGGTGTTCTGGGCGGTTGCTAGGTGGTTGCTAGGGTGTTCTGGGTGGTTGCTAGGGTGTTCTGGGTGGTTGCTATGGTGTTGCTAGGTGGTTGCTAAGGTATTCAGGGCGGTTGATATGGTGTTACTAGGTGGTTGGTAGTTGTCACAGATGGTTACTATGGAGTTTTTATAGAGTTCTTAGCATGATCTTGGCATGATTTGACACTTAACTAATCGCTATTAGCATGTAGCTATTCACTGCTAGCATGTGTAGCATGTTGGAAGTGATGTTTGCTAGCATGAGTCAAAAGAGCCAAACCTCATCTCTATACAATGTTCTGACACAGAGATATAGGTCTTGCAAAACGGTTGCTAGGGTACTCAAGTTTGGTTGCTATGGAGTTGCTTGGGAGCTGGGAGCTTTAAACTTAAGAAGTTTAAATTGGTTTAAAGTTTAAAGTAGTTTGAAGTTTATGACAGAGAGATAGATAGATAAATAAGTTAGATAGATACACACACACACACACACACTCAAACAGACTACCTCGCTCACACACTCACTCAGACACTCAGACACACACACACACACACACACACACACACACACACACACACACACTCAGAGTTTATGAGTTTAGAGTTTATAAGTGTATAAATTGATGAGTTTATAAGTGTACAAGTTTTTGAGTTTAGAGTTTATAAGTTTAAATGAGTTTAGAGTTTATTAATTTATGAGTTTAAGCGTTCATAAGTCTATGAATTCATGAGTTTATTAGTTAATTAGTTATTCAATTTAAGTTAATTAGTTTATAAGTGTATGAGATTAGAGTTTATTAGTTTAAATGAGTTTCATTGGCTAATATATATAGAACGGCAGTTTGGTTTAGTCTTCAAGGTGTTTAGATTTGAATTTTTGTCGGTTGGTGAGTTTGAATCTGGATTTGAATTTTTTAGAACTCCCCAATGTAAGTCAATGGGAGTTTTTCCAAAATTTGATCGTCATTTTTAGGAAAACCGTAAGTCCGATCAGTCTGAAAAGATAAAGCAACTAACTTCAGAACAGTTTGAAGGTCTGAGCCGAGTTTGGAGTATGTAGAGTTAAAGCTCTAGGAGGAGTTTGAGTCAACAGTTTTTCACAGAAGAATAATAATAATATTAACTAGATGCGAAAGTTCGTCGAGACAAACTTTAAGTTGGCTTGAGAAAGTTTGGACCAGAATGTTTTTTGCTAGGCAGTTGCAAGGATGTTATGGGTGGTCGTTATGGTGTTGCTAGGCGGTTGCTAGGGTATTCTGGGTGGTTGCTATGGTGTTGCTAAGCAGTTGCTAGGGTATTCTGGGTGGTTGCTAGGCGGTTGCTAGGGTGTTCTGGGTGGTTGCTATGTTGTTGCTAGGCGGTTGCTAAGGTATTTTGGTTGGTTGCTAGGGTGTTGCTAGGCGGTTGCTAGGGTATTCTGGGTGGTTGCTAGGCGGTTGCTAGGGTGTTCTGGGTGGTTGCTATGTTGTTGCTAGGCGGTTGCTAAGGTATTTTGGTTGGTTGCTAGGGTGTTGCTAGGCGGTTGCTAGGGTGTTCTGGGTGGTTGCTATGGTGTTGCTAGGCGGTTGCTAAGGTATTCTGGGTGGTTGCTAGGCGGTTGCTAGGGTGTTCTGGGTGGTTGCTAGGGTCTTTTGGGTGGTTGCTAGGGTCTTTTGGGTGGTTGCTAAGCGGTTGCTAGGGTCTTTTTGGTGGTTGCTAGGGTGTTTTGGGTGGTTGCTAGGGTATTCTGGGTGGTTGCTAGGCGGTTGCTAGGGTCTTTTTGGTGGTTGCTAGGGTGTTTTGGGTGGTTGCTAGGCGGTTGCTAGGGTGTTCTGGGTGGTTGCTAGGGTGTTTTGGGTGGTTGCTAGGGTATTCTGGGTGGTTGCTAGGCGGTTGCTAGGGTGTTCTGGGTGGTTGCTAGGGTGTTTAGGGTGGTTGCTAGGGTATTCTGGGTGGTTGCTAGGCGGTTGCTAGGCTATTTTGGGTGGTTGCTAGGGTCTTTTGGGTGGTTGCTAGGGTGTTTTGGGTGGTTGCTAGGGTATTCTGGGTGGTTGCTAGGCGGTTGCTAGGGTCTTTTGGGTGGTTGCTAGGGTCTTTTGGGTGGTTGCTAGGCAGTTGCTAGGGTGTTCTGGGTGGTTGCTAGGGTATTCTGGGTGGTTGCTAGGCGGTTGCTAGGGTATTTTGGGTGGTTGCTAGGGTATTTTGGGTGGTTGCTAGGCTATTTTGGGTGGTTGCTAGGGTCTTTTGGGTGGTTGCTAGGCGGTTGCTAGGGTGTTTTGGATGGTTGCTAGGGTCTTTTGGGTGGTTGCTAGGATATTTTGGGTGGTTGCTAGGGTCTTTTGGGTGGTTGCTAGGGTCTTTTGGGTGGTTGCTAGGCAGTTGCTAGGGTGTTCTGGGTTGTTGCTAGGGTATTCTGGGTGGTTGCTAGGCGGTTGCTAGGGTATTTTGGGTGGTTGCTAGGGTATTTTGGGTGGTTGCTAGGCTATTTTGGGTGGTTGCTAGGGTCTTTTGGGTGGTTGCTAGGCGGTTGCTAGGGTGTTTTGGGTGGTTGCTAGGGTCTTTTGGGTGGTTGCTAGGATATTTTGGGTGGTTGCTAGGGTCTTTTGGGTGGTTGCTAGGGTGTTCTGGGTGGTTGCTAGGTGGTTGCTAGGGTGTTCTGGGTGGTTGCTATGGTATTCAGAGCGGTAGATAGATAGATACACACACACACACACACACACACTCAGAGTTTATGAGTTTAGAGTTTATAAGTGTATAAATTGATGAGTTTATAAGTGTACAAGTTTTTGAGTTTAGAGTTTATAAGTTTAAATGAGTTTAGAGTTCAGAGTTTATTAATTTATGAGTTTAAGAGTTCATAAGTATATGAATTCATGAGTTTATTAGTTAATTAGTTATTAAATTTAAGTTAATTAGTTTATAAGTGTATGAGATTAGAGTTTATTAGTTTAAATGAGTTTCATTGGCTAATATATATAGAATGGCAGTTTGATTTAGTTTTCAAGGGATTTAGATTAGAATTTTTGTCGGTTGGTGAGTTTGAATTTTTTTAGAATGCCCAATGTTAAGTCAATGGGAGTTTTTCCGAGTTTTGATCGTCATTTGTAGGAAAACCGTAAGACCGATCAGTCTGAAAAGATAAAGCAACTAACTTCAGATCAGTTTGAGTGTCTGAGCCGAGTTTGGAGTATGTAGAGTTAAAGCTCTAGGAGGAGTTTGAGTCAACGGTTTTTCACAGAAGAATAATAATATTAACTAGATGCGAAAGTTCGTCGAGACAAACTTTAAGTTGGCTTGAGAAAGTTTGGACCAGAACGTTTTTTGCTAGGCGGTTGCTAGGATGTTATGGGTGGTTGCTATGGTGTTGCTAGGATATTTTGGGAGGTTGCTAGGGTGTTCTGGGTGGTTGCTAGGGTCTTTTGGGTGGTTGCTAGGGTATTTTGGGTGGTTGCTAGGGTATTCTGGGTGGTTGCTAGGCGGTTGCTAGGATATTTTGGGTGGTTGCTAGGGTCTTTTGGGTGGTTGCTAGGCAGTTGCTAGGGTGTTCTGGGTGGTTGCTAGGGTGTTTTGGGTGGTTGCTAGGGTATTCTGGGTGGTTGCTATGCGGTTGCTAGGATATTTAGGGTGGTTGCTAGGGTCTTTTGGGTGGTTGCTAGGCGGTTGCTAGGGTATTTTGGGTGGTTGCTAGGGTATTTTGGGTGGTTGCTAGGCTATTTTGGGTGGTTGCTAGGCGGTTGCTAGGGTATTTTGGGTGGTTGCTAGGGTCTTTTGGGTGGTTGCTAGGCGGTTGCTAGGGTGTTCTGGGTGGTTGCTAGGGTGTTTTGGGTGGTTGCTAGGGTATTATGGGTGGTTGCTAGGCGGTTGCTAGGATATTTTGGGTGGTTGCTAGGGTGTTTTGGGTGGTTGCTAGGGTGTTCTGGGTGGTTGCTAGGCGGTTGCTAGGGTGTTATGGGTGGTTGCTAGGGTGTTCTGAGTGGTTGCTAGGTGGTTGCTAGGGTGTTCTGGGTGGTTGCTATGGTATTCAGAGCGGTTGATATGGTGTTACTAGGTGGTTGGTAGTTGTCACAGATGGTTACTATGGAGTTTTTATAGAGTTCTTACTTAACTAATCGCTATTAGCATGTAGCTATTCACTGCTAGCATGTGTAGCATGTTGAAAGTGCTGTTTGCTAGCATGAGTCAAAAGAGCCAAACCTTATCTCTATACGATGTTCTGATACAGAGATATAGGTCTTGCAAAACGGTTGCTAGGATACTCAAGTTTGGTTGCTATGGAGTTGCTTGGGAGCTGGGAGCTTTAAACTTAAGAAGTTTAAATTGGTTTAAAGTTTAAAGTAGTTTGAAGTTTATGACAGAGAGATAGATAGATAAATAAGTTAGATAGATAGATACACACACACACACACACACACACACACACACACTCAAACAGACTACCTCGCTCACACACTCACTCAGACACTCAGACACACACACACACACACACTCAGAGTTTATGAGTTTAGAGTTTATAAGTGTACGAGCTTTTGAGTTTAGAGTTTATAAGTTTAAATGAGTTTAAGAGTTCAGAGTTTATTAATTTTTGAGTTTAAGAGTTCATAAGTCTATGAATTCATGAGTTTATTAGTTAATTAGCTATTAAATTTAAGTTAATTAGTTTATAAGTGTATGAGATTAGAGTTTATTAGTTTAAATGAGTTTCATTGGCTAATATATATAGAATGGCAGTTTGAATTAGTCTTCAAGGGATTTAGATTTGAATTTTTGTCGGTTGGTGAGTTTGAATTTTTTTAGAATGCCCAATGTTAAGTCAATGGGAGTTTTTCCGAGTTTTGATCGTCATTTGTAGGAAAACTGTAAGTCCGATCAGTCTGAAAAGATAAAGCAACTAACTTCACAACAGTTTGAAGGTCTGAGCCGAGTTTGGAGTATGTAGAGTTAAAGCTCTAGGAGGAGTTTGAGTCAACAGTTACACTGCAAAAAATGCTTTCTTAGTTAGTATTTTTGTTTTGTTTCCAGTCCAAATATCTAAAAATTCTTAAATCAAGAAGCATTTACTAGAGAAGTAAAATGACATAAGAAATTCTATTTTGTTTTAAGGTAAAAAGTAAGTACTTTAAGTAATTTTTGTTTAAAACAAGCAAAATTATCTGCCAATGGGGTAAGCAAAAAAATCTTGTTTTTTTTTTGAATTCAGATTTTTTTTCTTGTTTTCCATTCTTATTCAGATTTTTTTGCTTACCCCATTGGCAGATAATTTTGCTTGTTTTAAGCCAAAATTACTTAAAGTACTTTCTTTTTACCTTAAAACAAAATAGAATTTCTTATGTCATTTTACTTCTCTAGTAAATGCTTCTTGATTTAAGAATTTTTAGATATTTGGACTGGAAACAAAACAAAAATACTAAGTAAGAAAAGCATTTTTTGCAGTGTATTCACAGAAGAATAATAATAATAACTAGAATGTACATTTCCTGAAGAAAATGTGAAGTGGTGCTTGCAGTGGCAAAACTCGCCACTCGGTTGCTAGAGTGTGGTAAACCATGATATACCACGTTTTAGCATTATTTACCACGATTTACCATGTTTCTAAGATGATTTACTACGATTTACCACAATCCAGCATGATTTACTATGATTAACATGTTGTTAAAATGATGCTAGCATGATTAGCATGTTGTTAACATGATTAGCATGTTGGTAGCATGATGCTAGCATGATTAGCATTTTGCTAGCATGTTTTTAGTTAGATGCTAACATGATTAGCATGTTGCTAGCATTATGCTAGCTTGATTAACATGTTGTTAGCATGATGCTAGCTTGAATATCATTGTGCTAGCTTAATTAGCATATTGGTAGCATGATGCTAGCATGATTAGCATTATGCTAGCATGATGCTAGCTTGATTAGCATTATGTTAGCATGATGCTAGCTTGATTAGCATGTTGGTAGCTTGATGCTAGCATGATTAGCATGTTTTTAGCTAGACGCTAACATGATTAGCATGTTTCTAACATAATGCTAGCTTGATTAGCATATTGCTAGCATGATGCTAGCTTGATTAGCATGTTATTAGCATTATGCTAGCTTGATTAGCATTATGTTAGCATGATGCTAGCTTGATTAGCATTTTGGTAGCTTGATGCTAGCATGATTAGCATGTTGCTAGCATGTTTTTAGCTAGACGCTAACATGATTAGCATGTTTGCTAGCATAATGCTAGCTTGATTAGCATTTTGCTAGCATGATGCTAGCTTGATTAGCATGTTGCTAGCATGATGTTAGCTTGATTAGCATGTTGGTAGCATAATGCTAGCTTGATTAGCATGTTGCTAGCATTATGCTAACATGATTAGTATGTTGCTAGCATGTTTTTAGCAAGATGCTGTTGCCAGGTGGTGGTTGCTAGGGTTTTCTGGGTGGTTGCTATGGTGTTGCTAGGCAGTTGCTAAGGTGTTCTGGGTGGTTGCTAGGCAGTTGCTAGGGTATTCTTGGTGGTTGCTAGGGCGTTGCTAGGTGGTTGCTATGGTGTTGCTAGGCAGTTGCTAGGGTGTTCTGGGTGGTTGCTAGGCGTTTTGGGTGGTTGCTAGGCAGTTGCTAGGGTGTTCTGGGTGGTTGCTAGAGTTTTTTGGTGGTTACTAGAGCATTTCTAGACGTTGCTAGGGTGTTCAGGGTGGTTGCTAAGGTATTTTTGGTAGTTGCTATGGTGTTACTAGGTGGTTGGTAGTTGTCAAATATGGTTACTATGGAGTTTTTATAGAGTTCTTAAAATCTTTAATAACGAGTTCCTTCAGTACGGCACTCGGCCTGCGGCCTCGTGCCTATGGCCGAATAGGCACAAGTATGGAGCAATATCGCAAGGCTACGAGTGTGATATTGCTTTAAAAAATGTAAAAAAAAAAATTTATATTATTTATTGGTTTAGGGTGGTTGCTAGGGAGCTCAGAGTGGTTGCTAGGGTGCTGTAACTGGTTGCTAGGGTGTGGCTATGAAGATTTTAGGCCATTACTTATTGGCTGCTTGATAATATAAATCCTCTGAGGGAGAGAGAGAGGGAGAGAAACGCAGGGGTGTCAGGCCCTTTGGAGTGGTGTGTGTGAAAACGGCAGTTGGGATTCAAATGTTTTTAGAACTCCCCATGTAAAGTCAATGGGACTTTTTTGGCCGCTTTTTCGTCCGCTGTGCAAACATCGTACACCCGATCGCTTAGAAAAGATATAGCACACCTCTCCTCAATGAGCCGCTCGATTTGACACCTCACTCAGGGGTCTGTGACAAACGGTGCGGGGCGCATTACGCGCCAAACTTTTGGCAGAATAATAATAATAAAAAAAAGAAGAATAATAAGTATGAGTGACAATAACACTAGTGTTGCTTTGAAAAAGCACCACTAACTAGATGCGAAAGTTCGTCGAGACAAACTTTAAGTTGGCTTGAGAAAGTTTGGACCAGAACGTTTTTTGCTAGGCGGTTGCTAGGATTTTATGGGTGGTTGCTATGGTGTTCCTAGGGTATTTTGGGAGGTTGCTAGGGTGTTCTGGGTGGTTGCTAGGGTGTCCTGGGTGGTTGCTAGGGTCTTTTGGGTGGTTGCTAGGTGGTTGCTAGGGTCTTTTGGGTGGTTGCTAGGCGGTTGCTAGGGTGTTCTGGGTGGTTGCTAGGGTTTTTTGGGTGGTTGCTAGGGTATTCTGGGTGGTTGCTAGGCGGTTGCTAGGATATTTTGGGTGGTTGCTAGGGTCTTCTGGGTGGTTGCTAGGCGGTTGCTAGGGTGTCCTGGGTGGTTGCTAGGGTCTTTTGGGTGGTTGCTAGGCGGTTGCTAGGGTGTTCTGGGTGGTTGCTATGGTGTTTTGGGTGGTTGCTAGGGTCTTTTGGGTGGTTGCTAGGTGGTTGCTAGGGTCTTTTGGGTGGTTGCTAGGCGGTTGTTAGGGTGTTCTGGGTGGTTGCTAGGGTGTTTTGGGTGGTTGCTAGGGTATTCTGGGTGGTTGCTAGGATATTTTGGGTGGTTGCTAGGGTCTTTTGGGTGGTTGCTAGGTTCTTTTGGGTGGTTGCTAGGGTCTTGTGGGTGGTTGCAAGGCGGTTGCTAGGGTGTTCTGGGTGGTTGCTAGGGTCTTTTGGGTGGTTGCTAGGCGGTTGCTAGGGTGTTTTGGGTGGATGCTAGGCGGTTGCTAGGGTCTTTTGGGTGGTTGCTAGGGTGTTTTGGGTGGTTGCTAGGGTATTCTGGGTGGTTGCTAGGCGGTTGCTAGGGTCTTTTGGGTGGTTGCTAGGCGGTTGCTATGGTGTTCTGGGTGGTTGCTAGGGTATTCTGGGTGGTTGCTAGGCGGTTGCTAGGGTGTTTTGGGTGGTTGCTAGGGTGTTTTGGGTGGTTGCTAGGGTATTCTGGGTGGTTGCTAGGCGGTTGCTAGGGTCTTTTGGGTGGTTGCTAGGGTGTTCTGGGTGGTTGCTAGGCGGTTGCTAGGGTGTTATGGGTGGTTACTAGGATGTTTTGTGTGGTTGCTATGGTGTTGCTAGGGTATTTTGGGTGGTTGCTAGGGTGTTTTGGGTGGTTGCTAGGGTGTTCTGGGTGGTTGCTAGGCGGTTGCTAGGGTGTTATGGGTGGTTACTAGGATGTTTTGTGTGGTTGCTATGGTGTTGCTAGGGTATTTTGGGTGGTTGCTAGGGTCTTTTGGGTGGTTGCTAGGGTGTTTTGGGTGGTTGCTAGGGTGTTCTGGGTGGTTGCTAGGATATTTTGGGTGGTTGCTAGGGTCTTTTGGGTGGTTGCTAGGGTGTTCTGGGTGGTTGCTAGGTGGTTGCTAGGGTGTTCTGGGTGGTTGCTATGGTATTTAGAGCGGTAGATAGATAGATACACACACACACACACACTCAGAGTTTATGAGTTTAGAGTTTATAAGTTTAAATGAGTTTAAGAGTTCAGAGTTTATTAATTTTTGAGTTTAAGAGTTCATAAGTCTATGAATTCATGAGTTTATTAGTTAATTAGCTATTAAATTTAAGTTAATTAGTTTATAAGTGTATGAGATTAGAGTTTATTAGTTTAAATGAGTTTCATTGGCTAATATATATAGAATGGGAGTTTATAAGTTTAAATGAGTTTAGAGTTCAGAGTTTATTAATTTATGAGTTTAAGAGTTCATAAGTCTATGAATTCATGAGTTTATTAGTTATTAAATTTAAGTTAATTAGTTTATAAGTGTATGAGATTAGAGTTTATTAGTTTAAATGAGTTTCATTGGCTAATATATATAGAATGGCAGTTTGAATTAGTCTTCAAGGGATTTAGATTTGAATTTTTGTCGGTTGGTGAGTTTGAATTTTTTTAGAATGCCCAATGTTAAGCCAATGGGAGTTTTTTCGAGTTTTGATCGTCATTTGTAGGAAAACCGTAAGTCTGATCAGTCTGAAAAGATATAGCAACTAACTTCAGATCAGTTTGAGTGTCTGAGCCGAGTTTGGAGTATGTAGAGTTAAAGCTCTAGGACGAGATAGAGTCAACAGTTTTTCACAGAAGATTAATAATAATAATAAGTTTAAGTACAATATCAGTAAGTTGGCTTTCTCAAGCCAACTTAATAATATTAATAATAAGTTTAAATAGGATTTCAATATGTTGGCTCTCTCAAGCCAACTTAACTAGAATGTACATTTCCTGAAGAAAATGTGAAGTGGTGCTTGCAGTGGCAAAACTAGCCACTGGGCAGATGCTAACACAATGAACATGTTGTGATACCATGATATACCACGTTTTAACATTATTTACCACGATTTACCATGTTTCTAAGATGATTTACTACGATTTACCACATTCCAGCATGATTTACTATGATTAACATGTTGTTAAAATGATGCTAGCATGATTAGCATGTTGTTAACATGATTAGCATGTTGGTAGCATGATGCTAGCATGATGCTAGCATGCTTTTAACAAGATGTTAACATGATTATTATTTTGCTAGCATGTTTTTAGCCAGATGCTAACATGATTAGCATGTTGCTAGCATTATGCTAGCTTGATTAACATGTTGCTAGCATGATGCTAGCTTGATTAGCATGTTGCTAGCATGATGTTAGCTTGATTAGCATTATGTTAGCATTATGCTAGCTTGATTAACATGTTGCTAGCATGATGCTAGCTTGATTAGCATGTTGCTAGCATGATGCTAGCTTGATTAGCATTATGTTAGCATAACGCTAGCTTGATTAGTATTTTGCTAGCATGATGCTAGCTTGATTAGCATGTTGCTAGCATGATGCTAGCTTGATTAGCATGTTGCTAGCATTATGCTAGCTTGATTAACATTATGTTAGCATGATGCTAGCTTGATTAGCATGTTGGTAGCTTGATGCTAGCATGATTAGCATGTTGCTAGCATGTTTTTAGCTAGACGCTAACATGATTAGCATTTTGCTAGCATAACGCTAGCTTGATTAGCATGTTGCTAGCATGATGCTAGCTTGATTAGCATTTTGCTAGCATTATGATAGCTTGATTAGCATGTTGCTAGCATGATTAGTATGTTGCTAGCATGTTTTTAGCAAGATGCTGTTGCCAGTTGGTGGTTGCTAGGGTTTTCTGGGTGGTTGCTATGGTGTTGCTAGGCAGTTGCTAAGGTGTTCTGGGTGGTTGCTAGGCAGTTGCTAGGGTATTCTTGGTGGTTGCTAGCCAGTTGCTAGGGTATTCTTGGTGGTTGCTAGGGCATTGCTAGGTGGTTGCTATGGTGTTGCTAGGCAGTTGCTAGGGTGTTCTGGGTGGTTGCTAGGCGTTCTGGGTGGTTACTAGGCAGTTGCTAGGTGTTCTGGGTGGTTGCTAGGCAGTTGCTAGGGTGTTCTGGGTGGTTGCTAGAGTTTTTTGGTGGTTACTAGAGCATTTCTAGACGTTGCTAGGGTGTTCAGGGTGGTTGCTAAGGTATTTTTGGTAGTTGCTATGGTGTTACTAGGTGGTTGGTAGTTGTCAAATATGGTTACTATGGAGTTTTTATAGAGTTCTTAAAATCTTTAATAACGAGTTCCTTCAGTACGGCACTCGGCCTGCGGCCTCGTGCCTATGGCCGAATAGGCACAAGCATGGAGCAATATCGCAAGGCTACGAGTGTGATATTGCTTTAAAAAATGTAAAAAAAAATTTTTTATATTATTTATTGGTTTAGGGTGGTTGCTAGGGAGCTCAGAGTGGTTGCTAGGGTGCTGTAACTGGTTGCTAGGGTGTGGCTATGACGATTTTAAGCCATTACTTATTGGCTGCTTGATAATATAAATCCTCTGAGGGAGAGAGAGAGGGAGAGAAACGCAGGGGTGTCAGGCCCTTTGGAGTGGTGTGTGTGAAAACGGCAGTTGGGATTCAAATGTTTTTAGAACTCCCCATGCAAAGTCAATGGGACTTTTTTGGCCGCTTTTTCGTCCGCTGTGCGAACATCGTACACCCGATCGCTTAGAAAAGATATAGCACACCTCTCCTCAATGAGCCGCTCGATTTGACACCTCACTCAGGGGTCTGTGACAAACGGTGCGGGGCGCATTAAGCGCCAAACTTTGTCCAGAATAATAATAATAATAAAAAGAATAATAAGTATGAGCGACAATAACAATAGTGTTGCTTTGAAAAGCACCACTAATAATAATAATAATAAGTTTAAATAGGATTTCAATATGTTGGCTCTCTCAAGCCAACTTAATTAAAGCTGCAAGCAGCGATGAAAGGGCCCTCGCACCCGTGCCATCGTCACTCGTTGGCTTTAGGAAGACAGAGCATGGTTGGGCAATGTGCATTTAAGGAGGTATACAGTATATAGTAGTTGCTAGCATGTTTAATATGTTTTTAGCATGCTTAGTACACAATAGGTATGTGGTTAGTACTGCATTACTGTGTTAACCAGTTCAGTTTCTGTTGGCAGTAGGTGGGGTTATATATCTGAATATTGCTTTGTAGATGTGTTCAGTGCAGGACTTTTATCAAGTATGTGAAGTTTGGGGCAGATTGGATATTGTATGTTTGAGTTACAGCAAATTCATATTTAATTGTAGTAATAGTATGGTTTAGTACTTATAGTGTTTACTAGTATGTTTTAGCATGTTTCTAGTATGTTGGTAGGATGTTAAGCACCTACTGGCATTTTTTTTATATGTTATTAGGAGTCCACAACAGTGTTTAACATGTCACTTCCTGTTGCCAGCAGGTGGCGCTTTGACTGTAACTGAATATGAGCATTGTCATGTGTTCAAGACAGAACGCTTATCAAAAGTGTGAAGTTTGGCGCAGATTGGACATTGCCTTCTTGAGTAACAACAACATCCTGTTTCATTATATTAGCATGCTTTAACACTTAGCTTAGTATTGCTAGCATGTTTTAACATGTTTCTAGCATGTTTAGAAGTCAATGGTATTTTTAACATGTTGCTAGAACGGCATCAACGTGTTAAACATGACACTTCCTGTTACCAGTAGGTGGCGCTATTACTATAACTGAATATTCTCATGTAGATGTGTTCAGGCCATGACTCTTATCAAACGTGTGAAGTTTGGGGCAGACTGGACATTCCGTGCCTGTGTTACAGCAAATTCCTATTTAATTGCAGTATTAGCATGCTTTAGCACTAAGCTAAGTGTTTGCTAGCATGTTTTAACATGTTTCTAGTATGTTGTTAGCATGTTTAGCACATGCTGGAACTTTTTTATATGTTATTAGGAGTCCACAACAGTGTTTAACATGTCACTTCCTGTTGCCAGCAGGTGGCGCTATGACTGTAACTGAATATGAGCATGGTCATGTGTTCAGGACAGAACGCTTATCAAAAGAGTGAAGTTTGGCGCAGATTGGACATTGCCTTCTTGAGTAACAACAACATCCTGTTTCATTGAATTAACATGCTTTAGCACTTAGCTAAGTTTTGCTAGCATGTTTTAACATGTTTCTAGCATGTTTAGAAGTCAATGGCATTTTTAACATGTTGCTAGAACGGCATCAACGTGTTAAACATGACACTTCCTGTTACCAGTAGGTGGCGCTATTACTATAACTGAATATTCTCATGTAGATGTGTTCAGGCCATGACTCTTATCAAACGTGTGACGTTTGGGGCAGACTGGACATTCCGTGCCTGTGTTTCAGCAAATTCCTATTTAATTGCAGTATTAGCATGCTTTAGCACTAAGCTAAGTGTTTGCTAGCATGTTTTAACATGTTTCTAGTATGTTGTTAGCATGTTTAGCACATGCTGGAACTTTTTTATATGTTATTAGGAGTCCACAACAGTGTTTAACATGTCACTTCCTGTTGCCAGCAGGTGGCGCTATGACTGTAACTGAATATGAGCATGGTCATGTGTTCAGGACAGAACGCTTATCAAAAGAGTGAAGTTTGGCGCAGATTGGACATTGCCTTCTTGAGTAACAACAACATCCTGTTTCATTGAATTAACATGCTTTAGCACTTAGCTAAGTTTTGCTAGCATGTTTTAACATGTTTCTAGCATGTTTAGAAGTCAATGGCATTTTTAACATGTTGCTAGAACGGCATCAACGTGTTAAACATGACACTTCCTGTTACCAGTAGGTGGCGCTATTACTATAACTGAATATTCTCATGTAGATGTGTTCAGGCCATGACTCTTATCAAACGTGTGACGTTTGGGGCAGACTGGACATTCCGTGCCTGTGTTTCAGCAAATTCCTATTTAATTGCAGTATTAGCATGCTTTAGCACTAAGCTAAGTGTTTGCTAGCATGTTTTAACATGTTTCTAGTATGTTGTTAGCATGTTTAGCACATGCTGGAACTTTTTTATATGTTATTAGGAGTCCACAACAGTGTTTAACATGTCACTTCCTGTTGCCAGCAGGTGGCGCTATGACTGTAACTGAATATGAGCATGGTCATGTGTTCAGGACAGAACGCTTATCAAAAGTGTGACGTTTGGGGCAGATTGGACATTCCGTGCCTGAGTTACAGCAAATTCCTATTTAATTGCAGTAATAGCATGCTTTAGCAATTAGCTAAGTGTTTGCTAGCATGTTTTAGCATGTGTCTCGTATGTTGTTAGCATGCTTAGCACTTGCTGGCACTTTTTTATATGTTATCAGGAGTTCACAACAGTGTTAAACATGTCACTTCCTGTTGCCAGCAGGTGGCGCTATGACTGTAACTGAATATGAGCATGGTCATGTGTTCAGGACAGAACGCTTATCAAACGTGTGAAGTTTGGCGCAGATTGGACATTCCATGCCTGAGTTTCAGCAACTTCCTGTTTCATGGCGAAACATCGAAATTTGTCAGGCCGCCGAGGACCCGCCCTTCGACGAAAACTCAAGATCTTCGCAATTTAACGTCGCAAAGGCCTTAAGATTACACTCACCAAATTTGAAGATGATCAGATTAAAACTGTAGGAGGAGTTCGTTAAAGTACGAGGCATGAAAATGGCAAAAACTGCACAAAAATCTGAGAGGAAGTTGAAAATGGCTGACTTCCTGTTGTGTTTAGGGCTACACTCCAAGAGACTTTTTTGTAGGTAAAAGGTCCTTACATGTATGTACCGAATTTCGTAAACGTACGTGGAACATAGCGGGAGGCGCACTCCGTTGAACTTTTATAGGTGGCGCTATCGAGCCATTTTGCCCCGCCCAATTCTGAAACCTATATCAGATGTAAATTTTCGCCAGTTCTGACGCGTGTGCAAAGTTTCGTGAGTTTTCGAGCATGTTTAGGCCCTCAAAAATGTGATTAAATGCGGAGAAGAATAATAATAAATATAGCTGCGAGCAGCGATTGCGGGCCCAAGCCGGTGGCACCGCAACCCCGGTGCCTTTAGTTACCTAAAGGCACCGGGGGTGGCGGTGCCGCCGGCTTTGGCCCTTCATCGCTGCTCGCAGCTATATTTATATATATATATATAACAACAAAAACAAAATATATATATATTACATTTTTTGGATGCTAAACATTTGTTTATTATAGGCTTTGTACTTCACTCACGTTCCACTATTGAAGGGAAAAATTATCCTCTTCACATGCGCAAATATGTGCTTGGAAACATCACAGTTTAGCGGTGATTACTGTGTTTAAATAGTCAGTACAATTCATACTATTCAGAGCAGTGTAATTTTTATATGTTAGGTTGACTATTTTATTAATATATTTTATAAAGGCTATAATGAACAGACTGCGATATCAAGACTGCAATGCGCTCGCTCTGCACCATTATCAATGTCCGTGCGGACGAACATATTTTACTTTCGTTTTTAAGTTACCGATTCAAAAGCCCCCAGCGATGTCACACATCGATTAACCGGTGGGAAAATTTTCCCACAGTTACATCCCTAATATATTTATATATAAATACAATAGGCCAACCTGAAAGTGAATTTTACTTGCCCGACCAGAGTAG
This sequence comes from Leuciscus idus, assembly GCA_021554675.1. Taxonomy (NCBI): domain Eukaryota; kingdom Metazoa; phylum Chordata; class Actinopteri; order Cypriniformes; family Leuciscidae; genus Leuciscus; species Leuciscus idus. Next base: position 22,688,023 of record CM038631.1, read on the forward strand.
CCTGATTAGAACGTCAATGACAAAAAAATAACTTGGGAATCACTAAAACGAGAGATTATTCTAATTTTATTACATTCATTTTAAGTTGCAATCAACAGTTGTTAATAAATGGATTACCAGTAATCAGTTGATCAATGGTAACAAGGTTGCGCTGCTGAGGCTCATGCAGCTTCTCCAGGAGAAATGTAAACAAATGAGATCAGCACACAAAAAACAAACTCAGTTAACAACTTACTGACTATAAAAATGATAAATATGGAGTTTTGATATATTTTATAACAGTTAAGCAACCTCACTTGACGAGAAGGCTGTTTCCTGAATACAATCACGATTGAAACTGTGACATTGATTTCATACAAAAGGTTAAAAAACAGTTACAATCAAGTCACTTACATTTTAGATGCAATATTGACTGTTTTTGTTCTGTTTCAGCAGCGAAAATAGTTAAACAAAAAGATCACAGCAGAATCATCACGCGCATCTCTCAGCAATGTGTTTTCTCATTTCTGAATGATTCAGCATTTTGAACGAATCGGTTGACTCAAAGATTGAATGATCAATCCATAAACATTTGTCTTAATCATGAATGACTCAGTCATTCAAACGAATCGTTTGAACGAATTAATCAATGACTCACTCATTAAGACGGTCGCCTGGCGACACTTAATGGCGGTTTAGTGTTATGTTTAAAAGTATCATTCTTTCCAACGTGTGTGTGATTTGTGTGTGCAACATTATCAATGTCCGTGCGGACGTCCGTATTTTTCTTTCACATTTATATTAGCAATTTAAAAGCACCCGCTCGTGTCACACGTCGATTAACCGGTGGGAAAATATCCTCAGACACATACCTAATAAATGTATATTTAAATACAATATTGGCCTACCTAGTAAAAAGTTGTATATACTATTTTGATGTCCTTTTGGACACAAGAGGGCAGAATAGCCCTATGCATGACTTTTTTTTTTTTTTTTTTTTACTTTACTGTTTTTAATTTTAGAATAAAATTAGAATAAAATTCTTTTTAAAAACAGAAAAAAATGGGTTTAGTTGTAATATTTGTATACTTTTATATAGAAATAAATGGTATATAATTAAATTTTTAGAAGATTTGAGGCTTTTTAGTGTTTCCTTTTTGGACATTAATCCCTCGCCATAGCAAAACCGTTTGAGATATTTATTATCCGTTCACAATTTAGCATATTTAATGTATTTTCATCATGTTGAAAAAGTTTGGTGGGAATAAAATAAATAGTTTAAGAGGAGTGGCTAAAAATTCAGAGGCTGATTTAGCAAAAAAATCCACATTCAGACCAAAATATCTGACTTCCTGATGGCCGGAGCTAATGAATGTAAATTAGAAAGTTGTCCGGCTTGATGAGTACAATATACAAACTATTTTTTTTTTTACTGTAGTTAAAACTAACCCCCCCACTTTTGTCAAAAGCATGTTGAAAGTGACACACTTCCTGCTGCCAGTTGGTGGCGCTATAACTTTGACTCACAATAGTTACATCCATCTGATCGGTCTCTTACCACGAACACACTGCTGAAGTTTCATCAAGATCAGTTAATGTATGCAGAAGTTATTCCACTTCGTGTTTCTCTTTTCTCGCCATAAATTCGTTTCCTCGCCACGGCCAAACCGTTCGAGATATCAAAAATCCGTCCGCAATTTAGAATCCTCAATGTCTTGACTTCATGCACACCGAGTTTGGTGGGGATTGGATGAATTCTCTAGGAGGAGTACTTCGCATTCCACAGCAAGCGTTTTCCAAACAACCCATAATAGCCGACTTCCTGTTGGGCTGGCGTAAAACTTAGAGCACGAAAGTTGTTCGGCCCGATGAGATCTATATGTGTACCGAGTTTCATATCATTACATGCAAGTGTGTTTGATTTATGGACAAGTGTTCGGATCCCGTTCCAGGGGGCGCTGTTGAGCCCCCCTGCCACGCCCGGGTACCAGCTTCAGCCCGGCCCTGATGGCCGCACGTTCTGACCTGTGTGCAAAGTTTCAAGAGTTTTTGAGCACGTTTAAGGCCCCAAAAGCCCCTGAAACCTTGAAAAACAGGAATTTTAAACAAATCTCACTCAAAAGACAAATCCCCCCACCCCTCACACACACAGAGACGCAGAGGCAGAGAGAGAGAGGGAGAGAATTCTCCAAAAAATCACATTCAAATCAAAATATCTCACTTCCTGTTGGTCACAGCTTATGACTATAAATTAGAAAGTTGTCCGGCTTGATGAGAACAATATACATAACGATTTTTGTGACTCTACTTAAAACTAAGCCCCCACTTATGACTAAAGGTGGCGCTACTGAGCCCCTCACCACGCCCGTTTCTGAAACTTTGCACATGTCTACGGGCTAATAAATGTGATGTGTCTGTCGAGTTTCATCCAATTTCAAGTATGTTAAGAGTCTCAAAAGCATCAAAAAAGAATATTAAAGTTTGAAGCGTTGCCATGGCAACAGTATTAAAGATATCAAAAATCCTTTCACAGGTCTACATCTGCCGTGTGTTTACATTATACACATAAACTTTGAAGCAAATCGGGTAAAAATAAGAGGGTGATTTCAAAGCATTTTGAAAGGGACACACTTCCTACTGCCAGTTGGTGGCGCTATAACTTTGACTCACAATAGTCACATCCATGTGATCGGCCTCTTACAACGAACACACTGCTGAAGTTTAATCAAGATCAGTTAATGTATGCAGAAGTTATAACACACTTCCTGTTTCCATTATTCGCCATTAATTCGTGTCCTCGCCACGGCCAAACCGTTCGAGATATCAAAAATCTGTCCGCAATTTAGCATCCTCAATGTCTTGACTTCATGCTGACTGAGTTTGGAGGCGAATGGATGAATTTCCTAGGAGGAGTACATTAAATTCCACAGTATGCGTTATCAAACAACCCATAATAGCCAACTTCCTGTTGGGCTGGCGTAAAAAGTAAAAGTACGAAAGTTGTTCGGCCCGATGAGATCTATACATGTACTGAGTTTCATATTACTACATGCAAGCGTGTCTGATTTATGGACCATGTTTTCGGACCCCGTTCAAGGGGGCGCTGTTGAGCCCCCCTGCCACGCCCGGGTACCAGCTTCAGCCCGGCCCTGATGGCCGCGGGTTCTGACCTGTCTGCAAAGTTTCAAGAGTTTTCGAGCACGTTAAGGGTCTCAAAAGTGCCCGAAAGGTTGACAGAAAAATAATAATAATAATAATAATAATAATAATAATAATAATAATAAATAATCCTACCGGAAACAATAGGGCCTTCGCCCTTTCAGGGCTTGGGCCCTAATTGAAGCTGCAAGCAGCGATGAAAAGGGCCATCGCACCCCTGCCACCGCCACCCGGTGGCTTTAGGAAAGGCCTTAAGATTACACTCACCAAATTTGAAGAGGATCAGATCAAAACTGTAGGAGGAGTTCGTTAAAGTACAACATCAGGAAATGGCAAAAACTGCACGAAATCTGAGAGGAAGTTCAAAATAGCTGATTTCCTGTTGTGTTTAGGGCTACGCTCCAAGATACTTTTTTGTAGGTATTGGGTCATTACATGTAGGTACCAAATTTCATACCTGTACGTGAAACCTAGAGCGGGGGCAAAATGTGGGGGCAATAATTAAGCCATTTTGCCCCATCCAATTTTGAAAACCATATCACACGTAAATTTTCACCACTTCTGAAGTGTGTGCAAAGTTTCATGATTTTTCAAGCACGTTTTGTATTTGCCACACTTCCTGCTACCAGCAGGTGGCGCTATTGCTATAACCATAATGAGCATGGTCATGTGTTCAGGACAGGACTCTTATCAAACATGTGAAGTTTGGGACAGATTGGAAATTGTATGCCTGAGTTACTGCAGGCTGTCTGTGGTTGCCTAGCAACATCGGAACTGCAAGCAATATTGACAGAGAACTTATCTGATCATGCATATATCACCAAAAGGCCGAAATTGGGTGAACATTTGTCAGGCCGCCGAGGGCACACCCTTCGACGAAAACTCTAGATCTTCGCAATTTAACGTCGCAAAGGCCATAAGATTACACTCACCAAATTTGAAGAGGATCAGATGAAATCTATAGGAGGAGTTCGTTAAAGTACAACATCAGGAAATTACGAAAAATGCCCAAAATCTAGGAGGAAGTTCAAAATAGCTCACTTCCTGTTGTGTTTAGGGCTATGCTCCAAGAGACTTTTTTGTAGGTATTGGGTCATTACATGTATGTACCAAATTTCATACCTGTGCGTGAAACGTAGAGCCGGGGCAAAATGTGGGGGCAATAATTTACAGAATTTGCCCCACCCAATTTTGAAAACCATATCACACGTAAATTTTCACCACTTCTGAAGCGTGTGCAAAGTTTCATGAGTTTTCGAGCATGTTAAGGCCCTCTAAAAAGCGATTCACTTTGGAGAAGAAGAAGAAGAAGAAGAATAAACAGAGCAAAAACAATAGGGTCCTCTCACCATCGGTGCTCGGGCCCTAATAATAAATATAGCTGCGAGCAGCGATTGCGGGCCCAAGCCGGTGGCACCGCCACCCTGGTGCCTTTAGTTACACTAAAGCCACCGGGGTGGCGGTGTCACCGGCTTGGGCCCTCCATCGCTGCTCGCAGCTATATTTTTATATATATATATATATATATATATATATATATATATATAAATGTAACAAAAAAATGTAACAAAAAAATATACATATATATACATTATATATATGTAACAAAAAAAATAAAAAAAATTAATAAATATAAATATATATATAAATATATATATATATATGGCGAGGCGAGGAACGGGCAGAGAAGAGCGAACGTTTTTGGACATTCATCATATTGCATTGGTTTTCATTTCTTGTCCTCAAACCGAGCACTAATCTGTTTATTTTTAAGTCACACATTCTCCATTGATTAAAAAAGACAATCAAATGTATTTTTTATTGGTAGTATTATTTTATACAGAAATAAATTATTTATAATTCAGATGAGAATAAAGTTAGTGTTAATTAAAATTGTAAGGAAAACAAATATTGATCTAAAATCTACTATCATTTGCTGCAAATAGGTTGACTATTTATATTTATTATTATATTTTATTACGGCTGTAATGAACCGGCTGCGATGTCAAGATTGCAATGCTGGAATGCACAGTGTGTGTGTGTGTGTGTGTGTGTGTGTGTGTGTGTGTGTGTGTGTGTGTGTGTGTGTGTGTGTGTGTGTGAGGCGTGGGCGCGATCGAACAGTGGAAACATAAAAACATAGGCTACTCCGTCGGTTTGTTCATACAGGACATCATTTAAACTGCACTGTGTTTACTTATATTTATGTACACTCGCAATAAAACACAACATTGTGCTTTTGTAAAAAAACATTCAAGCAATCCCACCCCCAAAATGGCGCTATTTTTTTAAATGAAACTAAAATGCTCACGGCTGCATGGGCAATAACGCGTCTACAGCGAGGAATGAGCAGAACAGAGTAAATGTTTTTTAGTTCATTCCTACTGGACGTCCGTATTTCACTTTCGCTTTTAAAGGGATACTCCACTCTAAAATGAAAATTCTGTCATCATATACTCACCCTCGTGTTGTTTTAATCCTTTATGAATTTCTTTCTTCTGCTGAACAGAAAGGAAGATATTTAGGAGAATGTCAGTAACCAGACAGTTTCTGATCCCATTGACTTCCATAGTAGGAAAAAAATTTATACTATGGAAGTCAATGAGACCAGAAACTGTCTGGTTACTGACATTCTTCTAAATATCTTCCTTTCTGTTCAGCAGAAGAAAGAAATTAATAAAGGATTGAAACAACATGAGGGTGAGTATATGATGACAGAATTTTCAATTTAAAGTGGAGTATCCCTTTAAGTTAGCGATTTAAAAGCCCCCGCCGCGGTGTCACACATCGATTAACCAGTGGGAAAAAATTCTCAGTCACATCGCTATTATATTTATATATAAATACAATATACAATGGGCCTACCTGATTTTGAACACAAGAGGGCAGTATAGCCCTATGTATGACCTTTTTTTTTTTACTAAATAGCGCATTCTGGCTGATTTTAAACTTGTACATAATTCTTGAATTGAAAAAACTGAATAAACCCAAAACTAGTTCTGTTTCGGTTTAGTTCTGTTATTTGTATAATTTTATATAAAAATAAATAGTGTATAATTAAATTTTAAGAAGATATGAGATGTTTTCTGATTCCTTTTTTGACATTATTTTAATCCCTCGCCATGTCAAAACCGTTTGAAATATTTAATATCCGTTCACAATTTAGCATCTTTAATGTATTTTCATCGTGTTAAAAAAGTTTGGTGTGAATAAAAAAAAAACACTTAGCAGGAGTGGGTAAAAAGCAGAGGCTGAATTTGCAAATAAATCCACATTCAAACCAAAATATCTGACTTCCTATTGGTCAGAGCTAATAACTATAAATTAGAAAGTTGTCCGGCTCGATGAGACCAATATACGTACTGATTTTTGTAATTGTGGGTAAAACTAACCCCCCCACTTTTGTCAAAAACATTTTGAAAGTGACACACTTCCTGCTGCCAGTTGGTGGCGCTATAACTTTGACTCACAATAGTCACATCCATCTGATCGGCCTCTTACCACGAACACACTGCTGAAGTTTCATCAAGATCAGTTAATGTGTGCAGAAGTTATAACACTTCGTGTTTCTCTTTTCTCGCCATAAATTCGTGTCCTCGCCATGGCCAAACCGTTTGAGATATCAAAAATCCGTCCGCAATTTAGCATCCTCAATGTCTTGACTTCATGCACACCGAGTTTGGTGGCGATTTAATTAATTCTCTAGGAGAAGTGTTTCAAATTCCACAGCAAGCGTTCTCCAAACAACCCATAATTGCCGACTTCCTGTTGGGCTGGCGTAAAACTTAGAGCACGAAAGTTGTTCAGCCCGATGCGATCTATATGTGTACCGAGTTTCATATCATTACATGCAAGTGTGTTTGATTTATGGACAAGTGTTCGGATCCCGTTCCAGGGGGCGCTGTTGAGCCCCCCTGCCATGCCCGGGTACCAGCTTCAGCCCGGCCCTGATGGCCGCGGGTTCTGACCTGTGTGCAAAGTTTCAAGAGTTTTCGAGCACGTTAAAGGCCCCAAAAGCCCCTGAAACCTTGAAAAACAGGAATTTTAAACAAATCTCACTCAAAAGACAAATCCCCCACCCCTCACACACACAGAGGCAGAGAGAGAGAGGGAGAGAATTCTCCAAAAAATCACATTCAAACCAAAATATCTCACTTCCTGTTGGTCACAGCTTATGACTATAAATTAGAAAGTTGTCCGGCTTGATGAGAACAATATACATAACGATTTTTGTGACTCTACTTAAAACTAAGCCCCCATTTTTGACTAAAGGTGGCGCTACTGAGCCCCTCACCACGCCCGTTTCTGAAACTTTGCACATGTCTACTGGCTAATAAATGTGATGTGTCTGTCGAGTTTCATCCAATTTCAAGTATGTTAAGAGTCTCAAAAGCATCTGAAAAGAATATTAAAGTTTGATGCGTTGCCACGGCAACAGTATTTAAGATATCAATAAACCTTTCACAGGTCTACATCTGCCGTGTGTTTACATTATACACATAAAGTTTGAAGTAAATCGGGTAAAAATAAGAGGGTGATTTCAAAGCATTTTGAAAGTGACACACTTCCTGCTGCCAGTTGGTGGCGCTATAACTTTGACTCACAATAGTCACATCCATGTGATCGGCCTCTTACAACGAACACACCGCGGAAGTTTCATCAAGATCAGTTAATGTATGCAGAAGTTATAACACACTTCCTGTTTATCTTTTCTCGCTATAAATTCGTTTCATCGCCACGGCCAAACCGTTCGAGATATCAAAAATCCGTCCGCAATTTAGCATCCTCAATGTCTTGACTTTATGCTGACCGAGTTTGGTGTGGATCGGATCAATTCCCTAGGAGGAGTACATTAAATTCCACAGCATGCGTTTTTCAAACAACCCATAATAGCTGACTTCCTGTTGGGCAGAGCTAATATCTTAGAGTGCGAAAGTTGTTCGGCCCGATGAGATCTATATGTGTACCGAGTTTCATACTAATACGTTCTTGTATGTGTCCAAGATTTAAGATTGTGTTCTAGGGGGCGCTGTCGAGCCCCCCTGCCACGCCCGGGTACCAGCTTCAGCCCGGCCCTAATGGCCGCGGGTTCTGACCTGTGTGGAAAGTTTCATGAGTTTTTGAGTCTGTTAAGGGTCCCAAAAGCCCCCGAACCCTTGAACAACAATAATAATAATAATAATAAATATATATATATATATATATATATATATATATATATATATATATATATATAAATATAGCTGCGAGCAGCGATTGCGGGCCCAAGCCGGTGGCACCGCAACCCCGGTGCCTTTAGTTACCTAAAGGCACCGGGGGTGGCGGTGCCGCCGGCTTTGGCCCTCCATCGCTGCTCGCAGCTATATTTATATATATATATATATATATATATATATATATATATCACACACACATATATATATATATATATATATATATACACACACACACACACACACACACATATATATATATATATATATATATATAAGACAGAAAATATTACTTGTCTCTGATTTTATGATACACTCAAAATATTCCACAACAAATCCTTTAAATTTAATGTAAAAATAAAAACGAAAGTAAGCCGTGTTGGTCTCACGTAACCCTCTCAGTAGAATCAAAATGTTTCAATATTTGCGATGTATTTGGATGCTAAACTATTCTTTATTATAGGCTTTGTACTTCACTCGTGTTCCAATATCGATGGAAAAAATCATCCTCTTCACACGCGCAAAAATGTGCTTGGAAACACCACAGCGGAGCTCTGCTTACTGTGAATGGTACAAATTGTACTACTGACTATTTAAACAGAGCAGTGTAATTCGTATATCTTATGTTGACTATTTTTATTATTATATTGTATTAGGGCTATAATGAACAGGCTGCGATGTCAAGATTGCAATTCTGGAATGTGTGTGTGTGTGTGTGTGTGTGTGTGTGTGTGTGACGCGGTTGCGGTTGAACAGTGGACACATAAAAACATAAATAAAATGTATTAGTTTATTCCTACTTCCATAGGAATACATTGAAAATGCTCGCTCTACTCCGCACCATTATCAATGTCTGTGCGGACATCTGTATTTTATTTTTGCTTTTAAGTTAGCGATTTAAAAGCCCTCAGCGGTGTCACACGTCGATTAACCGGTGGGAAAATGTTATCACAGTCACATCCCTAATATATAAATACAATAGGCCTACCTGAAAGAGAATTTTACTTGCCCGACCAGAGTATAGCCTGATTAGAACGTCAATAACAAAACAAATTACTTGGGAATCACTAAAATGAGAGATTATTCTAATTTCATTACATTCATTTTAAGTTGCAATCAGCAGTTAATAATAAATGTCTTACTGATCAATGGTAACAAGGTTGCCCTGCTGAGGCTCATGCAGCTTCTCCAGGAGAATTGTAAACAAATGAGCGCAGCACACAAAAAAGCAACCCAGTTAACAACATACTGACTATAAAAATGACAAATATGGAGTTTTTATATATTTTATAACATATAAGCAACCTCACTTGACGAGTAGGCTACTATTTCCTGAATACAATCACGATTGAAACTGTGACATTGATTTCATACAACAGGTTAATAAACAGTTACAATTAAGTCACTTACATTTTAGATGCAATATTGACTGTTTTTGTTCTGTTTCAGCAGCAAAAATAGTTAAACAAAGATCACAGCAGAACCATCGCGCATCTCACAGCAACTTGTTTTCTCATTACTGAATGATTCAGCATTTTGAAACGAATCGGTTGACTCAAAGATTCAATGGTCAATCCATAAACATCTGTCTCAATCATGAATGACTCAGTCATTCGAACGAATCGTTTGAACGAATGAATCAATGACTCGCTCATTAAGATGGTCGCCTGGCGACACCTAATGGCGGTTTAGTGTTTAAAAGTATCATTCTTTCCAAAGTGCACCATTATCAATGTCAGTGCGGACGTCCGTTTTTTACTTTCACTTTTATATTAGCGATTTAAAAGCACCCGCTCGTGTCACACGTCGATTAACCGATGGGAAAATATCCTCACAGTCATACCTAATACATTTATATTTAAATACAATAGGCCTACCTAGTAAAACGTTTTATATA